>CAUPSL010000736.1:885000-897500 GCA_963514005.1 Raja brachyura | reverse complement strand
CCCAATCTAATCCCATCTAAAACCCACCTAACTAATTCAAACCTCTCCAAATTCCTTAAACACGTCGAAAACCATCCAAACCCTTCTAAACATCTCGAAACCAACAGAACCACTCGACTGCCCTCCAAAATCTCTCATAATCAATCAAAAGCGATGGAAACATTCTAAACCTCTCCTAACCAATCCAAACCATTCCAAACTACTCTTTACCTCTCTGAACCCCTCCAAACACCTTCTAAATCCATCCAGCGTTTAAACCACACCAAACAGCTTTACATCGTATGAAACCACTCCAAACACTTCTAAACCCTAAAGCTCCCTAAACAGCTCGTCCAAACACATCGATATGCATCTAAACCTAGGGTTAGGGTTAGGGTTAGCGTTGGGGTACCGGTTAGGGTTAGGGTTAGGGTTAGGTTAGGCTTAGGGTTAGTGTTAGGGTTAGGGTTAGGGTTAGGGTTAGTGTTAGGGTTAGGGTTAGGCATAGGGGTAGCGTTAGGGTTGGGTTTGGGGTTAAGGTTAGGGTTAGGGATATGGTTACGGTTACGGTTAGTGTTAGGGTTAGGGTTAGGGTTAGGGTTAAGATTAGGTTTAGGGTTATGTTTCTGGTTGTATACACCTTAAAACCGCTTTACATGATTCTAAGCAACTGTTCACGCCTCAAAACAGCTTTATACGTCTCTATCCCACCCTAAAGCCGTCTAAACGACGCTAAACAATATTGCCGGCAAAACATCTCTAAACCCGCATAAACCGTTCCAATCCCCACCGAATCCCATTAAAACCCTTAAATTGATTAAAACACGCCTAAACTCCTCTAAACACCTCTTCCCAATCTAATCCCATCTAAAACCCACCTAACTAATTCAAATTTCTCCAAATTCCTTAAACACGTCGAAAACCATCCAAACCCTTCTAAACATCTCGAAACCACGAGAACCACTCGACTGCCCTCCAAAATCTCTCATAATCAATCAAAAGCGATGTAAACACTCTAAACCTCTCCTAACCAATCCAAACCATTCCAAACTACTCTTTACCTCTCTGAACCCCTCCAAATACCTTCTAAATCATCCAGCGTTTAAACCACACCAAACAGCTTTACATCGTATGAAACCACTCCAAACACTTCTAAACCCTAAAGCTCCCTAAACAGCTCGTCGAAACACATCGATATGCATCTAAACCTAGAGTTAGGGTTAGGGTTAGCGTTGGGTACCGGTTAGGGTTAGGGATAGAGTTAGCGTTAGGGTTGGTGTTGGGGTTAGGGTTAGGGTTAGCGTTAGGGTTAGGGTGAGGGTTAGGGTTAGAGTAAGGCTTAGGGTTAGGGTTAGGGTTAGGGTTAGGGTTAGTGTTAGGGTTAGGGTTAGCATAGGGTTAGCGTTAGGGTTGGGTTTGGGGTTAGGGTTAGGGTTAGGGTTACGGTTAGGGTTAGGGTTAGGGTTAGGTTTAGGATTAGGGTTAGGGTTAGGGTTAGGGTTAGGTTTAGGATTAGGGTTAGGGTTAGGGTTAGGGTTAGGTTTAGGATTAGGGTTAGGGTTAGGGTTAGGGTTAGGGTTAGGCTTAGGGTTAGTGTTAGGGTTAGGGTTAGGGTTAGGGTTAGTGTTAGTGTTAGGGTTAGGCATAGGGTTAGCGTTAGGGTTGGGTTTGGGGTTAGTGTCAGGGTTAGGGTTAGGGTTAGGGTTAAGATTAGGTTTAGGGTTATGTTTCTGGTTGTATACACCTTAAAACCGCTTTACACGATTCTAAGCAACTGTTCACGCATCAAAGCAGCTTTATGCCTCTCTATCCCACCCTAAAGCCGTCTAAACGACGCTAAGCAATATTGCCGGCAAAACATCTCTCAACCCGCATAAACCGTTCCACTCCCCACCGAATCCATTAAAACCCTTAAAATTGATTAAAACACGCCTAAACTCCTCTAAACAGCCCTTCCCAATCTAATCGCATCTAAAACCCACCTCACTAATTCAAACCTCTCCAAATTCCTTAAACACGTCGAAAACCATCCAAACCCTTCTAAACACCTTGAAACCACCAGAACCACTCGACTGCCCTCCAAAATCTCTCATAATCAATCAAAAGCGATGGAAACACTCTAAACCTCTCCTAACCAATTCAAACCATTCCAAACTACTCTTTACCTCTCTGAGCCCCTCCAAACACCTTCTAAATCCATCCAGCGTTTAAACCACACCAAACTGCTTTACATCGTATGAAACCACTCCAAACACTTCTAAACCCTAAAGCTCCCTAAACAGCTCGTCGAAACACATCGATATGCATCTAAACCTAGGGTTAGGGTTAGGGTTAGCGTTGGGGTACCGGTTAGGGTTAGGGTTAGGGTTAGGGTAAGAGTTAGGGTTAGGGTTAGTGTTAGGGTTAGGGTTAGCGTTAGGGTTAGGGTTAGGGTTAGGCTTAGGGTTAGGGTAAGAGTTAGGGTTAGGGTTAGTGTTAGGGTTAGGGTTAGGCATAGGGTTAGCGTTAGGGTTGGGTTTGGGGTTAGGGTTAGGGTTACGGTTACGGTTAGGGTTAGGGTTAGGGTTAGGTTTAGGTTTAGGGTTAGGGTTAGGGTTAGGGTTAGGGTTAGGCTTAGCGTTACTGTTAGGGTTAGGGTTAGGGTTAGTGTTAGGGTTAGGTTTAGGCATAGGGTTAGCGTTAGGGTTGGGTTTGGGGTTAAGGTTAGGGTTAGGGTTATGGTTACGGTTACGGTTAGTGTTAGGGTTAGGGTTAGGGTTAGGGTTAAGATTAGGTTTAGGGTTATGTTTCTGATTGTATACACCTTAAAACCGCTTTACACGATTCTAAGCAACTGTTCACGCCTCAAAACAGCTTTATACGTCTTTATCCCACCCTAAAGCCGTCTAAACGACGCTAAACAATATTGCCGGCAAAACATCTCTAAACCCGCATAAACCGTTCCAATCCCCACCGAATCCCATTAAAACCCTTAAAATTGATTAAAACACGCCTAAACACCTCTAAACACCTCTTACCAATCTAATCCCATCTAAAACCCACCTAACTAATTCAAATTTCTCCAAATTCCTTAAACACGTCGAAAACCATCAAAACCCTTCTAAACATCTCGAAACCACGAGAACCACTCGACTGCCCTCCAAAATCTCTCATAATCAATCAAAAGCGATGTAAACACTCTAAACCTCTCCTAACCAATCCAAACCATTCCAAACTACTCTTTACCTCTCTGAACCCCTCCAAACACCTTCTAAATCCATCCAGCGTTTAAACCACTCCAAACAGCTTTACATCGTATGAAACCACTCCAAACACTTCTAAACCCTAACGCTCCCTAAACAGCTCGTCGAAACACATCGATATGCATCTAAACCTAGGGTTAGGGTTAGGGTTAGCGTTGGGGTACCGGTTAGGGTTAGGGATAGGGTTAGCGTTAGGGTTGGTGTTGGGGTTAGGGTTAGGGTTAGGGTTATGGGCTACGGTTAGGGTTAGGGTGAGCGTGAGGGTTAGGGTTAGCGTTAGGGTTAGGGTTAGGGTTAGGGTTAGGGTTAGGGTTAGGGTCAGGCTCAGGGTTAGGGTTAGGGTTAGGGTTAGGGTTAGGGTTGGGTTTGGGGTTAGGGTTAGGGTTAGGGTTATGGTTAGGGTTAGGGTTAGGGTTAGGTTTAGGGTTAGGGTTAGGGTTAGGGTTAGGGTTAGGGTTAGGCTTAGGGTTAGTGTTAGGGTTAGGGTTAGGGTTAGGGTTAGTGTTAGTGTTAGGGTTAGGCATAGGGTTAGCGTTAGGGTTGGGTTTGGGGTTAGGGTTAGGGTTACCGTTGCGGTTAGGGTTAGGGTTAGGGTTAGGTTTAGGTTTAGCGTTAGGGTTAGGGTTAGGGTTAGGGTTAGGCTTAGGGTTAGTGTTAGGGTTAGGGTTAGGGTTAGGGTTAGGGTTAGGCATAGGGTTAGCTTTAGGGTTGGGTTTGGGGTTAAGGTTAGGGTTAGGGTTATGGTTACGGTTACGGTTAGTGTTAGTGTTAGGGTTAGGGTTAGGGTTAGGGTTAGGGTTAGGGTTAAGATTAGGTTTAGGGTTATGTTTCTGGTTGTATACACCTTAAAACCGCTTTACACGATTCTAAGCATCTGTTCACGCCTCAAAACAGCTTTATACGTCTCTATCCCACCGTAAAGCCGTCTAAACGACGCTAAACAATATTGCCGGCAAAACATCTCTAAACCCGCATAAACCGTTCCAATCCCCACCGAATCCCATTAAAACCCTTAAAATTGATTAAAATACGCCTAAACTCCTCTAAACACCTCTTCCCAATCTAATCCCATCTAAAACCCACCTAACTAATTCAAATTTCTCCAAATTCCTTAAACACGTCGAAAACCATCCAAACCCTTCTAAACATCTCGAAACCACGAGAACCACTCGACTGCCCTCCAAAATCTCTCATAATCAATCAAAAGCGATGTAAACACTCTAAACCTCTCCTAACCAATCCAAACCATTCCAAACTACTCTTTACCTCTCTGAACCCCACCAAACACCTTCTAAATCCATCCAGCGTTTAAACCACACCAAACAGCTTTACATCGTATGAAACCACTCCAAACACTTCTAAACCCTAAAGCTCCCTAAACAGCTCGTCGAAACACATCGATATGCATCTTAACCTAGGGTTAGGGTTAGGGTTAGCGTTGGGGTACCGGTTAGGGTTAGGGATAGGGTTAGCGTTAGGGTTGGTGTTGGGGTTAGGGTTAGGGTTAGGGTTATGGGCTACGGTTAGCGTTAGGGTTATTGTGAGGGTGAGGGTTAGGGTTAGCGTTAGGGTTAGGGTTAGGGTTAGGGTTAGGGTTAGGCTTAGGGTTAGGGTTAGTGTTAGGGTTAGGGTTAGGCATAGGGTTAGCGTTAGGGTTGGGTTTGGGGTTAGGGTTAGGGTTAGGGTTAGGGTTAGGGTTACGGTTAGGGTTAGGGTTAGGGTTAGGTTTAGGGTTAGGGGTAAGGTTAGTGTTAGGGTTAGCGTTAGGGTTAGGGTTAGGCATAGGGTTAGCGTTAGGGTTGGGTTTGGGGTTAGGTTTAGGGTTAGGGTTCGGCTTCGGGTTATGGTTGGGGTTAGGGTTAGGGTTAGGGTTATGGGCTACGGTTAGGGTTAGGGTTAGGGTGAGCGTGAGCGTTAGGGTTAGCGTTAGGGTTAGGGTTAGGGTTAGGGTTAGGCTTAGGGTTAGGGTTAGGGTTAGGATTAGGGTTAAGATTAGATTTAGGGATATGTTTCTGGTTGTATACACCTTAAAACCGCTTTACACGATTCTAAGCAACTGTTGACGGCTCAAAACAGCTTTATACGTCTTTATCCCACCCTAAAGCCGTCTAAACGACGCTAAACAATATTGCAGGCAAAACATCTCTAAACCCGCATAAACCGTTCCAATCCCCACCGAATCCCATTAAAACCCTTAAAATTGATTAAAACACGCCTAAACTCCTCTAAACACCTCTTCCCAATCTAATCCCATTAAAACCCACCTAACTAATTCAAATTTCTCCAAATTCCTTAAACACGTCGAAAACCATCCAAACCCTTCTAAACATCTCGAAACCACCAGAACCACTCGACTGCCCTCCAAAATCACTCATAATCAATCAAAAGCGATGGAAACACTCTAAACCTCTCCTAACCAATCCAAACCATTCCAAACTACTCTTTACCTCTCTGAACCCCTCCAAACACCTTCTAAATCCATCCAGCGTTTAAACCACACCAAACAGCTTTACATCGTATGAAACCACTCCAAACACTTCTAAACCCTAAAGCTCCCTAAACAGCTCGTCGAAACACATCGATATGCATCTAAACCTAGGGTTAGGGTTAGGGTTAGCGTTGGGGTACCGGTTAGGGTTAGGGATAGGGTTAGCGTTAGGGTTGGTGTTGGGGTTTGGGTTAGGGTTAGGGTTATGGGCTACGGTTAGGGTTAGGGTTAGGGTAAGCGTGAGGGTTAGGGTTAGCGTTAGGGTTAGGGTTAGGGTTAGGGTTAGGGTTAGGGTTAGGCTTAGGGTTAGGGTTAGGGTTAGGGTTAGCGTTAGGGTTGGTGTTGGGGTTAGGGTTAGGGTTAGGGTTATGGGCTACGGTTAGGGTTAGGGTTAGGGTAAGCGTGAGGGTTAGGGTTAGCGTTAGGGTTAGGGTTAGGGTTAGGGTTAGGGTTAGGGTTAGGCTTAGGGTTAGGGTTAGGGTTAGGGTTAGTGTTAGGATTAGTGTTAGGCATAGGGTTAGCGTTAGGGTTGGGTTTGGGGTTAGGGTTAGGGTTAGGGTTAGGGTTAGGGTTAGGGTTAGGGTTAGTTTTAGGGTTAGGGTTAGTGTTAGGGTTACGGTTAGGGTTAGGGTTAGTGTTAGGGTTAGGGTTAGGGATAGGGTTAGTGATAGGGTTAGGGTTAGGCATAGAGTTAGCGTTAGGGTTGGGTTTGGGGTTAGGGTTAGGGTTAGGGTTAGGGTTACGGTTAGGGTTAGGGTTAGGGTTAGGGTTAGGGTTAAGATTAGGTTTAGGGTTATGTTTCTGGTTGCATACACCTTAAAACCGCTTTACACGATCCTAAGCAACTGTTCACGCCTCAAAACAGCTTTATACGTCTCTATCCCACCCTAAAGCCGTCTAAACGACGCTAAACAATATTGCCGGCAAAACATCTCTAAACCCGCATAAACCGTTCCAATCCCCACCGAATCCCATTAAAACCCTTAAAATTGATTAACACACGCCTAAACTCCGCTAAACACCTCTTCCCAATCTAATCCCATCTAAAACCCACCTAAATAATTCAAACCTCTCCAAATTCCTTAAACACGTCGAAAACCATCCAAACCCTTCTAAACATCTCGAAACCACCAGAACCACTCGACTGCCCTCCAAAATCTCTCATAATCAATCAAAAGCGATGTAAACACTCTAAACCTCTCCTAACCAATCCAAACCATTCCAAACTACTCTTTACTTCTCTGAACCCCTCCAAACACCTTCTAAATCCATCCAGCGTTTAAACCACACCAAACAGCTTTACATCGTATGAAACCACTCCAAACACTTCTAAACCCTAAAGCTCCCTAAACAGCTCGTCGAAACACATCGATATGCATTAAACCTAGAGTTAGGGTTAGGGTTAGCGTTGGGGTATGGGTAGGATTAGGGTTAGGGTTATGGGTTACGGTTAGGGTTAGGGTTAGGGTGAGGGTGAGGGTTAGGGTTAGCGTTAGGGTTAGAGTTAGGGTTTGGGTTAGGGTTAGGGTTAGGCTTAGGGTTAGATTTAGGGTTGGGGTTAGGGTTAGGGTTAGGGTTAGGGTTAGGGTTAGGGTTAGGGTTAGGGTTCTTGTTGCGGTTAATGTTAAGCTTAGAGATCCGGGTTGTGGTTAGCGATGTAGTTAGGGTTAGGTTTAGGGTTGGAGTTAGTGTTAGGGTTAAGATTAGGTTTAGGGTTATGGTTCTGGTTGTATACACCTTAGAACCGCTTTACACGATTCTAAGCAACTGTTCACGCCTCAAAACAGCTTTATACGTCTCTATCCCACCCTAAAGCCGTCTAAACGACGCTAAACAGTGTTGCCGGCAAAACATCTCTAAACCCGCATAAACCGTTCCAATCCCCACCGAATCCCATTAAAACCCTTAAAATTGATTAAAACACGCCTAAACTCCTCTAAACACCCCTTCCCAATCTAATCCCATCTAAAACCCACCTCACTAATTCAAACCTCTCCAAATTCCTTAAACACGTCGAAAACCATCCAAACCCTTCAAGACATCTCGAACCCACCAGAACCACTCGACTGCCCTCCAAAATCTCTGATAATCAATCAAAAGCGATGGAAACACTCTAAACCTCTCCTAACCAATCCAAACCATTCCAAACTACTCTTTACCTCTCTGAACCCCTCCAAACACCTTCTAAATCCATCCAGCGTTTAAACCACACCGAACAGCTTTACATTGTATGAAACCACTCCAAACACTTCTAAACCCTAAAGCTCTCTAAACAGCACATCGAAACACATCGATATGCATCTAAACCTAGGGTTAGGGTTAGGGTTAGCGTTGGGGTACGGGTTAGGTTTCGGGATAGGATTAGCGTTAGGGTTGGGGTTGGGGTTAGGGTTAGGGTTAGGGTTATGGGTTACGGTTAGGGTTAGGGTTAGGGTGAGCGTGAGGGTTAGGGTTAGCGTTAGGGTTAGGGTTAGGGTTAGGGTTAGGCTTAGGGTTAGTGTTAGGGTTAGGGTTAGGGTTAGGGTTAGTGTTAGGGTTAGGGTTAGGCATAGGGTTAGCGTTAGGGTTGGGTTTGGGGTTAGGGTTAGGGTTAGGGTTAGGGTTACGGTTACGGTTAGGGTTAGGTTTAGGGTTAGGGTTAAGGTTAGGGTTAGGTTTAGGGTTAGGGTTAGGGTTAGGGTTAGGGTTAGGGTTACGGTTAGGGTTAAGATTAGGTTTAGGGTTATGTTTCTGGTTGTATACACCTTAAAACCGCTTTAGGGTTCGGGATAGGGTTAGCGTTAGGGTTGGGGATGGGGTTAGGGTTAGGGTTAGGGTTATGGGTTACGGTTAGGGTTAGGGTTAGGGTGAGCGTGAGGGTTAGGGTTAGCGTTAGGGTTAGGGTTAGGGTTAGGGTTAGGCTTAGGGTTAGTGTTAGGGTTAGGGTTAGGCATAGGGTTAGCGTTAGGGTTGGGTTTGGGGTTAGGGTTAGGGTTAGGGTTAGGGTTAGGGTTAGGGTTAGTGTTAGGGTTAGGGTTAGGGTTAGGGTTAGGGTTAGGGTTAAGATTAGGTTTAGGGTTATGTTTCTGGCTGCATACACCTTAAAACCGCTTTACACGATTCTAAGCAACTGTTCATGCCTCAAAACAGCTTTATACGTCTCTATCCCACCCTAAAGCCGTCTAAACGACGCTAAACAATATTGCCGGCAAAACATCTCTAAACTCGCATAAACGTTCCAATCCCCACCGAATCCCATTAAAACCCTTAAAATGGATTAAAACACGCCTAAAGTCCTCTAAACACCTCTTCCCAATCTAATCCCATCTAAAACCCACCTAACTAATTCAAACCTCTCCAAATTTCTTAAACACGTCGAAAACCATCCAAACCCTTCTAAACATCTCGAAACCACCAGAACCACTCGACTGCCCTCCAAAATCTCTCATAATCAATCAAAAGCGATGTAAACACTCTAAACCTCTCCTAACCAATCCAAACCATTCCAAACTACTCTTTACCTCTCTGAACCCCTCCAAACACCTTCTAAATCCATCCAGCGTTTAAACCACACCAAACAGATTTACATCGTATGAAACCACTCCAAACACTTCTAAACCCTAAAGCTCTCTAAACAGCACGTCGAAACACATCGATATGCATCTAAACCTAGGGTTAGGGTTAGGGTTAGCGTTGGGGTTGGGGTTGGGGTTAGGGTTAGGGTTAGGGTTATGGGTTACGGTTAGGGTTAGGGTTAGGGTGAGCGTGAGGGTTAGGGTTAGCGTTAGGGTTAGGGTTAGGGTTAGGGTTAGGCTTAGGGTTAGTGTTAGGGTTAGGGTTAGGGTTAGGGTTAGGGTTAGTGTTAGGGTTAGGGTTAGGCATAGGGTTAGCGTTAGGGTTGGGTTTGGGGTTAGGGTTAGGGTTAGGGTTACGGTTAGGGTTAGGGTTAGGGTTAGGGTTAAGGTTAGGGTTAGGTTTAGGGTTAGGGTTAGGGTTAGGGTTAGGGTTAGGGTTAAGATTAGGTTTAGGGTTATGTTTCTGGTTGGATACACCTTAAAACCGCTTTAGGGTTCGGGATAGGGTTAGCGTTAGGGTTGGGGTTAGGGTTAGGGTTAGGGTTATGGGTTACGGTTAAGGTTAGGGTTAGGGTACCGGTTAGGGTTAGGGATAGGGTTAGCGTTATGGTTGGTGTTGGGGTTAGGGTTAGGGTTAGGGTTATGGGCTACGGTTAGGGTTAGGGTTAGGGTGAGCGTGAGGGTTAGGGTTAGGGTTAGCGTTAGGGTTAGGGTTAGGGTTAGGGTTAGGGTTAGGCTTAGGGTTAGGGTTAGGGTTAGGGTTAGGGTTAGTTTTAGGGTTAGGGTTAGGCATAGGGTTAGCGTTAGGGTTGGGTTTGGGGTTAGGGTTAGGGTTAGGGTTAGGGTTACGGTTAGGGTTAGGGTTAGTTTTAGGGTTAGGGTTAGGGTTAGGGTTAGGCTTAGGGTTAGGGTTAGGGTTAGTGTTAAGGTTACGGTTAGGGTTAGGGTTAGGGTTAGGGTTAGGCTTAGGGTTAGTGTTAAGGTTAGGGTTAGGGTTAGGGTTAGTGTTAGGGTTAGGGTTAGGCATAGGGTTAGCGTTAGGGTTGGGTTTGGGGTTAGGGTTAGGGTTAGGGTTAGGGTTAGGGTTAGGGTTAGGGTTAGTGTTAGGGTTAGGGTTAGGCATAGGGTTAGCGTTAGGGTTGGGTTTGGGGTTAGGGTTAGGGTTAGGGTTAGGGTTAGGGTTAGGGTTAGGGTTAGTGTTAGGGTTAGGGTTAGGCATAGGGTTAGCGTTAGGGTTGGGTTTGGGGTTAGGGTTAGGGTTAGGGTTAGGGTTAGGGTTAGGGTTAGTGTTAGGGTTAGGGTTAGGGTTAGGGTTAGGGTTAGGGTTAAGATTAGGTTTAGGGTTATGTTTCTGGCTGCATACACCTTAAAACCGCTTTACACGATTCTAAGCAACTGTTCATGCCTCAAAACAGCTTTATACGTCTCTATCCCACCCTAAAGCCGTCTAAACGACGCTAAACAATATTGTCGGCAAAACATCTCTAAACCCGCATAAACCGTTCCAATCCCCACCGAATCCCATTAAAACCCTTAAAATTGATTAAAACACGCCTAAACTCCTCTAAACACTTCTTCCCAATCTAATCCCATCTAAAACCCACCTAACTAATTCAAACCTCTCCAAATTCCTTAAACACGTCGAAAACCATCCAAACCCTTCTAAACATCTCGAAACCACCAGAACCACTCGACTGCCCTCCAACATCTCTCATAATCAATCAAAAGCGATGTAAACACTCTAAACCTCTCCTAACCAATCCAAACCATTCCAAACTACTCTTTACCTCTCTGAACCCCTCCAAACACCTTCTAAATCCATCCAGCGTTTAAACCACACCAAACAGCTTTACATCGTATGAAACCACTCCAAATACTTCTAAACCCTAAAGCTCCCCAAACAAATCGTCGAAACACATCGATATGCATCTAAATCTAGGGTTAGGGTTAGGGTTAGCGTTGGGGTACCGGTTAGGGTTAGGGATAGGGTTAGCGTTAGGGTTGGTGTTGGGGTTAGGGTTAGTGTTAGGGTTATGGGCTACGGTTAGGGTTAGGGTTAGGGTGAGCGTGAGGGTTAGGGTTAGCGTTAGGGTTAGGGTTAGGGTTAGTGTTAGGGTTATGGGCTACGGTTAGGGTTAGGGTTAGGGTGAGCGTGAGGGTTAGGGTTAGCGTTAGGGTTAGGGTTAGGGTTAGGGTTAGGGTTAGGGTTAGGGTTAGGGTTAGGCATAGGTTTAGCGTTAGGGTTGGGTTTGGGGTTAGGGTTAGGGTTAGGCTTAGGGTTAGTGTTAAGGTTAGGGTTAGGATTAGTGTTAGGGTTAGGGTTAGGCATAGGGTTAGCGTTAGGGTTGGGTTTGGGGTTAGGGTTAGGGTTAGGGTTAGGGTTAGGGTTAGGGTTAGGGTTAGTGTTAGGGTTAGGGTTAGGCATAGGGTTAGCGTTAGGGTTGTGTTTGGGGTTAGGGTTAGGGTTAGGGTTAGGGTTAGGGTTAGGGTTAGGGTTAGGGTTAGGGTTAGGGTTAGGGTTAGGGTTAGGCTTAGGGTTAGTGTTAGGTTTAGGGTTAGGGTTAGGGTTAGTGTTAGGGTTAGGGTTAGGCATAGGGTTAGCGTTAGGGTTAGGGTTAGGGTTAGGGTTAGGGTTAGGGTTAGGGTTAGGGTTAGGGTTAGGGTTAGGGTTAGGGTTAGGGTTAGGCATAGGGTTAGCGTTAGGGTTGGGTTTGGGGTTAGGGTTAGGGTTAGGGTTAGGGTTAGTGTTACGGTTAGGGTTAGGGTTAGGGTTAGTGTTAGGGTTAGTGTTAGGCATAGGGTTAGGGTTAGGGTTAGGGTTAGGGTTAGGGTTAGGGTTAGGGTTAGGGTTACGGTTAGTGTTAGGGTTAGGGTTAGGCATATGGTTAGCGTTAGGGTTGGGTTTGGGGTTAGGGTTAGTGTTAGGGTTAGTGTTACGGTTAGGGTTAGGGTTAGGGTTAGTGTTAGGGTTAGTGTTAGGCATAGGGTTAGCGTTAGGGTTGGGTTTGGGGTTAGGGTTAGGGTTAGGGTTACGGTTACGGTTACGGTTAGGGTTAGGGTTAGGGTTAAGGTGAGGGTTAGGTTTAGGGTTAGGGTTAGGGTTAGGGTTACGGTTAGGGTTAGGGTTAAGATGAGGTTTAGGGTTATGTTTCTGGCTGTATACACCTTAAAACCGCTTTACACGATTCTAAGCAACTGTTCACGCCTCAAAACAGCTTTATACGTCTATATCCCACC
>CAUPSL010000736.1:872500-875000 GCA_963514005.1 Raja brachyura | reverse complement strand
ATGACGCTAAACAATATTGCTGGCAAAACATCTCTAAACCCGCATAAACCGTTCCATTCCCCAACGAATCCCATTAAAACCCTTAAAATTGATTAAAACACGCCTAAACTCCTCTAAACACCTCTTCCCAATCTAATCCCATCTAAAACCCACCTAACTAATTCAAATTTCTCCAAATTCCTTATACACATCGAAAACCATCCAAACCCTTCTAAACATCTCGAAACCACCAGAACCACTCGACTGCCCTCCAAAATCTCTCATAATCAATCAAAAGCGATGTAAACACTCTAAACCTCTCCTAACCAATCCAAACCATTCCAAACTACTCTTTACCTCTCCGAACTCCTCCAAACACCTTCTAAATCCATCCAGCGTTTAAACCACACCAAACAGCTTTACATCGTATGAAACCACTCCAAACACTTCTAAACCCTAAAGCTCCCTAAACAGCTCGTCGAAACACATCGATATGCATCTAAACCTAGGGTTAGGGTTAGGGTTAGCGTTAGGGTTAGGGTTAGGGTTAGGGTTAGGGTTAGGGTTAGGGTTAGGGTTAGGGTTAGCTTTAGGGTTGGGTTTGGGGTTAGGGTTAGGGTTAGGGTTAGGGTTAGGGTTAGGGTTAGGTTTAGGGTTCGGGTTAGGTTTAGGGTTAGGGTTAGGCTTAGGGTTAGTGTTAGGGTTAGGGTTAGGGTTAGGGTTAGGGTTAGGGTTAGGGTTAGGGTTAGGGTTAGGGTTAGGGTTAGGGTTAGGGTTAGCTTTAGGGTTGGGTTTGGGGTTAGGGTTAGGGTTAGGGTTAGGGTTACGGTTAGGGTTAGGGTTAGGGTTAGGGTTACGGTTAGGGTTAGGGTTAGGGTTAGGGTTAGGGTTAGGCTTAGGGTTAGTGTTAGGTTTAGGGTTAGGGTTAGGGTTAGTGTTAGGGTTAGGGTTAGGCATAGGGTTAGCGTTAGGGTTAGGGTTAGGGTTAGGGTTAGGGTTAGGGTTAGGGTTAGGGTTAGGGTTAGGGTTAGGGTTAGGGTTAGGCATAGGTTTAGCGTTAGGGTTGGGTTTGGGGTTAGGGTTAGGGTTAGGGTTAGTGTTACGGTAAGGGTTAGGGTTAGGGTTGGTGTTAGGGTTAGTGTTAGGCATAGGGTTAGGGTTAGGGTTAGGGTTAGGGTTAGGGTTAGGGTTAGTGTTAGGGTTAGGGTTAGGCATATGGTTAGCGTTAGGGTTGGGTTTGGGGTTAGGGTTAGGGTTAGGGTTAGTGTTACGGTTAGGGTTAGGGTTAGTATTAGGGTTAGTGTTAGGCATAGGGTTAGCGTTAGGGTTGGGTTTGGGGTTAGGGTTAGGGTTAGGGTTACGGTTACGGTTACGGTTAGGGTTAGGGTTAGGGTTAAGGTGAGGGTTAGGTTTAGGGTTAGGGTTAGGGTTAGGGTTAGGGTTAGGGTTAGGGTTAGGGTTAAGATTAGGTTTAGGGTTATGTTTCTGGCTGTATACACCTTAAAACCGCTTTACACGATTCTAAGCAACTGCTCACGCCTCAAAACAGCTTTATACGTCTATATCCCACCCTAAAGCCGTCTAAACGACGCTAAACAATATTGCCGGCAAAACATCTCTAAACCCGCATAAACCGTTCCATTCCCCACCGAATCCCATTAAACCCTTAAAATTGATTAAAACACGCCTAAACTCCTCTAAACACCTCTTCCCAATCTAATCCCATCTAAAACCCAACTAACTAATTCAAATTTCTCCAAATTCCTTAAACACGTCGAAAACCATCCAAACCCTTCTAAACATCTCGAAACCACCAGAACCACTCGACTGCCTTCCAAAATCTCTCATAATCAATCAAAAGCCATGTAAACACTCTAAACCTCTCCTAACCAATCCAAACCATTCCAAACTACTTTTTACCTCTCTGAACCCCTCCAAACACCTTCTAAATCCATCCAGCGTTTAAACCACACCAAACAGCTTTACATCGTATGAAACCACTCCAAACACTTCTAAACCCTAAAGCTCTCCAAACAGCTCGTCGAAACACATCGATATGCATCTAAACCTAGGGTTAGGGTTAGGGTTAGCGTTGGTGTACGGGTTATGGCTCGGGATAGAGTTAGCGTTAGGGATGGGGTTGGGGTTAGGGTTAGGGTTAGGGTTATGGGTTACGGTTAGGGTTAGGGTTAGGGTGAGCGTGAGGGTTAGGGTTAGCGTTAGGGTTAGGGTTAGGGTTAGGGTTAGGCTTAGGGTTAGGGTTAGGGTTAGGGTTAGGGTTAGTGTTAGGGTTAGGGTTAGGGTTAGGGTTAGGGTTAGGGTTAGGGTTAGGGTTAGGGTTAGGGTTAGGGTTAGGGTTAGGGTTAGGGTTAGGGTTAGGGTTAGGGTTAAGATTAGGTTTATGGTTATGTTTCTGGTTGTATACCCCTTAAAACCGCTTTACACGATTCTAAGCAACTGTTCACGCCTCAAAACAGCTTTATACGTCTGTATCCCACCCTAAAGCCGTCTAAACGACGCT
>CAUPSL010000736.1:865000-867500 GCA_963514005.1 Raja brachyura | reverse complement strand
CATTAGGGTTAGGGTTAGGCATAGGGTTAGCGTTAGGGTTGGGTTTGGGGTTAGGGTTAGGGTTAGGGTTAGGGTTACGGTTACGGTTAGGGTTCGGGTTAGGGTTAGTGTTAAAGTTAGGGTTAGGTTTAGGGTTAGGGTTAGGGTTAGGGTTAGGGGTAGGGTTAGGGGTAGGGTTAGGGTTAGGGTTAAGATTAGGTTTAGGGTTATGTTTCTGGTTGTATACACCTTAAAACCGCTTTACACGATTCTAAGCAACTGTTCACGCCTCAAAACAGCTTTATACGTCTCTATCCAACCCTAAAGCCGTCTAAACGACGCTAAACAATATTGCCGGCAAAACATCTCTAAACCCGCATAAACCGTTCCATTCCCCACCGAATCCCATTAAAACCCTTAAAATTGATTAAAACACGCCTAAACTCCTCTAAACACTTCTTCCCAATCTAATCCCATCTAAAACCCACCTAACTAATTCAAATTTCTCCAAATTCCTTAAACACGTCGAAAAACATCCAAACCCTTCTAAACATCTCGAAACCACCAGAACCACTCGACTGCCCTCCAAAATCTCTCATAATCAATCAAAAGCGATGTAAACACTCTAAACCTCTCCTAACCAATCCAAACTATTCCAAACTACTCTTTACCTCTCTGAACCCCTCCAAACACCTTCTAAATCCATCCAGCGTTTAAACCACACCAAACAGCTTTACATCGTATGAAACCACTCCAAACACTTCTAAACCCTAAAGCTCCCTAAACAGCTCGTCGAAACACATCGATATGCATCTAAAACTAGGGTTAGGGTGAGGGTTAGCGTTGGGGTACCGGTTAGGGTTAGGGATAGGGTTAGCGTTAGGGTTGGTGTTGGGGTTAGGTTTAGGGTTAGGGTTATGGGCAACGGTTAGGGTTAGGGTTAGGGTGAGCGTGAGGGTTAGGGTTAGCGTTAGGGTTAGGGTTAGGGTTAGGGTTAGGGTTAGGGTTAGGGTTAGGCTTAGGGCTAGGGTTAGGCTTAGGGTTAGGGTTAGTGTTAGGGTTAGGGTTAGGCATAGGGTTAGCGTTAGGGTTGGGTTTGGGGTTAGGGTTAGGGTTAGGGTTAGGGTTAGGTTTAGGGTTAGTGTTAGGGTTAGGTTTAGGGTTGGGGTTAGTGTTAGGGTTAGGGTTAGGCATAGGGTTAGCGTTAGGGTTCGGTTTGGGGTTAGGGTTAGGGTTAGGGTTACGGTTACGGTTAGGGTTAGGGTTAGGGTTAGTGTTAGGGTTAGGGTTAGGGTTAAGATTAGGTTTAGGGTTATGTTTCTGGTTGTATACACCTTAAAACCGCTTTACAGGATTCTAAGCAACTGTTCACGCCTGAAAACAGCTTTATACGTCTCTATCCCACCCTAAAGCCGTCTAAACGACACTAAACAATATTGCCTGCAAAACATCTCTAAACCCGCATAAACCGTTCCAATCCCCACCGAATCCCATTAAAACCCTTAAAATTGAATAAACACGCCTAAACTCCTCTAAACACCTCTTCCCAATCTAATCCCATCTAAAAACCACCTAACTGATTCAAACCTCTCCAAATTCCTTAAACACGTCGAAAACCATCCAAACCCTTCTCAACATCTCGAAACCACCAGAACCACTCGACTTCCCTCCAAAATCTCTCATAATCAATCAAAAGCGATGGAAACACTCTAAACCTCTCCTAACCAATCCAAACCATTCCAAACTACTCTTTACACCTCTGAACCCCTCCAAACACCTTCTAAATCCATCCAGCGTTTAAACCACACCAAACAGCTTTACATCGTATAAAACCACTCCAAACACTTCTAAACCCTAAAGCTCTCTAAACAGCTCGTCGAAACACATCGATATGCATCTAAACCTAGGGTTAGGGTTAGGGTTAGCGTTGGGGTACGGGTTAGGGTTAGGGATAGGGTTAGGGTTAGGGTTAGGGTTAGGGTTAGCGTTAGGGTTAGGGTTAGGGTTAGGGTTAAGATTAGGTTTAGGGTTATGTTTCTGGTTGTATACACCTTAAAACCGCTTTACACGATTCTAAGCAACTGTTCACGCCTCAAAACAGCTTTAGACGTCTCTATCCCACCCTAAAGCCGTACAAACGACGGTAAACAATATTGCCGGCAAAACATCTCTAAACCCGCATAAACCGTTCCAATCCCCACCGAATCCCATTAAAACCCTTAAAATTGATTAAAAGACGCCTAAAGTCCTCTAAACACCCCTTCCCAATCTAGTCCCATCTAAAACCCACCTAACTAATTCAAACCTCTCCAAATTCCTTAAACACGTCGAAAACCATCCAAATCCTTCTAAACATCTCGAAACCACCAGAACCACTCGACTGCCCTCCAAAATCTCTCATAATCAATCAAAAGCGATATAAACATTCTAAACCTCTCCTAACCAATCCAAACCATTCCAAACTACTCTTTACCTCTCTGAACCCCTCCAAACACCTTCTAAATCCATCCAGCGTTTAAAC
>CAUPSL010000736.1:857500-862500 GCA_963514005.1 Raja brachyura | reverse complement strand
TCAAAAGCCATGTAAACACTCTAAACCTCTCCTAACCAATCCAAACCATTCCAAACTACTCTTTACCCCTCTGAACCCCTCCAAAACCTGCTAAATCCATCCAGCGTTTAAACCACACCAAACAGCTTTACATCGTATGAAACCACTCCAAACACTTCTAAACCCTAAAGCTCTCTTAACAGCTCGTCGAAACACATCGATATGCATCTAAACCTAGGGTTAGGGTTAGGGTTAGCGTTGGGGTACGGGTTAGGGTTAGGGATAGGGTTAGCGTTAGGGTTGGTGTTGGGGTTAGGGTTAGGGTTAGGGTTAGGGTTATGGGCTGCGGTTAGGGTTAGGGTTAGGGTCAGCGTGAGGGTTAGGGTTAGCGTTAGGGTTAGGGTTAGGGTTAGGGTTAGGGTTAGGGTTAGGGTTAGGCTTAGGGATTAGGGTTAGGGTTAGGGTAGGGTCAGTGTTAGGGTTAGGGTTAGGCATAGGGTTAGCTTTAGGGTTGGGTTTGGGGTTAGGGTTAGGGTTAGGGTTAGTGTTACGGTTAGGGTTAGGGTTAGGGTTAGGATTAGGGTTAGGGTTATGGTTAGGGTTAGGGTTAGGGTTCGGGTTAGGGTTAGGGTTAGGGTTAGGGTTAGGGTTAGGGTTAGGGTTAGGGTTAGGGTTAGGGTTATGGTTAGGGTTAGGGTTAGGGTTCGTGTTGCGGTTAATGTTAAGCTTAGGGATCCGGGTTGGGGTTAGCGATGTAGTTAGGGTTAGGTTTAGGGTTGGAGTAAGTGTTATGGTTAAGATTAGTTTTAGGGTTCTGGTTCTGGTTGTATACACCTTAAAACCGCTTTCCACGATTCTCAGCAACTGTTCACGCCTCAAAACAGCTTTATACGTCTGTATCCCACCCTGAAGCCGTCCAAACGACGCTAAACAATATTGCCGGCAAAACATCTCGAAACCCGCATAAACCGTTCGAATCCCCACCGAACCCCATTAAAACCCTTAAAATTGATTTAAACACCCCGAAACTCCTCTAAACACCTCTTCCCAATCTAATCCCATCTAAAACCCACCTAACTAATTCAAACGTCTCCAAATTCCTTAAACACGTCGAAAACCATCCAAACCCTTCTAAACATCTCGAAACCACCAGAACCTCTCGACTGCCCTCCAAAATCTCTCATAATTAATCAAAAGCCATGTAAACACTCTAAACCTCTCCTAAGCATCCAAACCATTCCAAACTACTCTCTATCTCTCTGAACCCCTCCAAACACGTTCTAAATCCATCCAGCATTTAAACCACACCAAACAGCTTTACATCGCATGAAACCACTTCAAACACTTCTAAACCCTAAAGCTCTCTAAACAGCTCGTCGAAACCCATCGATATGCATCTGAACCTAGGGTTAGGGTTAGGGTTAGCGTTGGGATATGGGTTAGGGGTAGGGTTAAGGTTAGGGTTAGGGTTAGGGTTAGGGTTAGGGTTAGGGTTAGGGTTAGGGTTAGGGTTAGGGTTAGGGCTAGGGTTAGGGTGAGGGTTAGGGTTAGCGTTAGGGTTAGGGTTAGTGTTAGGGTTAGGGTTAGGGTTAGGGTTAGGGTTAGGGTTAGGGTTAGGGTGAGGTTTAGGGTTAGCGTTAGGGTTAGGGTTAGGGTTAGGTTTAAGGTTAGGGTCAGGGTTAGGGTTAGGGTTAGGGTTAGGGTTAGTGTTAGGGTTAGGGTTAGGGTTAGTGTTAGGGTTAGGGTTAGGCATAGGGTTAGCGTTAGGGTTGGGTTTGGGGTTAGGGTTAGTGTTAGGGTTAGGGTTACGGTTAGGGTTAGGGTTAGGGTTAGGTTTAGGGTTAGGGTTAGGGTTAGGGTTAGGGTTAGGCTTAGGGTTAGTGTTAGGGTTAGGTTTAGGGTTAGGGTTGGTGTTAGGGTTAGGGTTAGGCATAGGGTTAGCGTTAGGGTTCGGTTTGGGGTTAGGGTTAGGGTTAGGGTTAGGGTTACGGTTACGGTTAGGGTTAGGGTTAGGGTTAGGGTTAGTGTTAGGGTTAGGGTTAGGCATAGGGTTAGCGTTAGTGTTGGGTTTGGGGTTAGGGTTAGGGTTAGGGTTAGGGTTAGGGCTAGGGTTAGGGTGAGGGTTAGGGTTAGCGTTAGGGTTAGGGTTAGTGTTAGGGTTAGGGTTAGGGTTAGGGTTAGGGTTAGGGTTAGGGTTAGGGTTAGGGTGAGGGTTAGGGTTAGCGTTAGGGTTAGGGTTAGGGTTAGGTTTAAGGTTAGGGTCAGGGTTAGGGTTAGGGTTAGGGTTAGGGTTAGTGTTAGGGTTAGGGTTAGGGTTAGTGTTAGGGTTAGGGTTAGGCATAGGGTTAGCGTTAGGGTTGGGTTTGGGGTTAGGGTTAGTGTTAGGGTTAGGGTTACGGTTAGGGTTAGGGTTAGGGTTAGGTTTAGGGTTAGGGTGAGGGTTAGGGTTAGGCTTAGGGTTAGTGTTAGGGTTAGGTTTAGGGTTAGGGTTGGTGTTAGGGTTAGGGTTAGGCATAGGGTTAGCGTTAGGGTTCGGTTTGGGGTTAGGGTTAGGGTTAGGGTTAGGGTTACGGTTACGGTTAGGGTTAGGGTTAGGGTTAGTGTTAGGGTTAGGGTTAGGCATAGGGTTAGCGTTAGTGTTGGGTTTGGGGTTAGGGTTAGGGTTAGGGTTAGGGTTACGGTTAGGGTTAGGGTTAGGGTTAGGGTTAAGATTAGGTTTAGGGTTATGTTTCTGGTTGTATACACCTTAAAACCGCTTTACACGATTCTAAGCAACTGTTCACGCCTCAAAACAGCTTTATCCGTCTCTATCCCACCCTAATGCCGTCTAAACGACGCTAAACAATATTGCCGGAAAAACATCTCTAAACCCGCATAAACCGTTCCATTCCCCACCGAATCCCATTAAAACCCTCAAAATTGATTAAAACACGCCTAAACTCCTCTAAACACCTCTTCCCAATCTAATCCCATCTAAAACCCACCTAACCAATTCAAACCTCTCCAAATTCCTTAAACACGTCGAAAACCATCCAAACCCTTCTAAACATCTCGAAACCACCAGAACCACTCGACTGCCCTCCAAAATCTCTCTTAATTAATCAAAAGCGATGTAAACACTCTAAACCTCTCCTAACCAATCCAAACCATTCCAAACTACTCTTTACCACTCTGAACCCCTCCAAAACCTGCTAAATCCATCCAGCGTTTAAACCACACCAAACAGCTTTACATCGTATGAAACCACTCCAAACACTTCTAAACCCTAAAGCTCTCTTAACAGCTCGTCGAAACACATCGATATGCATCTAAACCTAGGGTTAGGGTTAGGGTTAGCGTTGGGGTACGGGTTAGGGTTAGGGATAGGGTTAGCGTTAGGGTTGGTGTTGGGGTTAGGGTTAGGGTTAGGGTTATGGGCTACGGTTAGGGTTAGGGTTAGGGTCAGCGTGAGGGTTAGGGTTAGCGTTAGGGTTAGGGTTAGGGTTAGGGTTAGGGTTAGGGTTAGGCTTAGGGTTTAGGGTTAGGGTTAGGGTAGGGTCAGTGTTAGGGTTAGGGTTAGGCATAGGGTTAGCTTTAGGGTTGGGTTTGGGGTTAGGGTTAGGGTTAGGGTTAGGGTTACGGTTAGGGTTAGGGTTAGGGTTAGGGTTAGGATTAGGGTTAGGGTTATGGTTAGGGTCAGGGTTAGGGTTCGGGTTAGGGTTAGGGTTAGGGTTAGGGTTAGGGTTAGGGTTAGGGTTAGGGTTAGGGTTAGGGTTAGGGTTAGGGTTAGGGTTAGGGTTATGGTTAGGGTTAGGGTTAGGGTTCGTGTTGCGGTTAATGTTAAGCTTAGGGATCCGGGTTGGGGTTAGCGATGTAGTTAGGGTGAGGTTTAGGGTTGGAGTAAGTGTTATGGTTAAGATTAGTTTTAAAGTTATGGTTCTGGTTGTATACACCTTAAAACCGCTTTCCACGATTCTCAGCAACTGTTCACGCCTCAAAACAGCTTTATACGTCTGTATCCCACCCTGAAGCCGTCTATACGACGCTAAACAATATTGCCGGCAAAACATCTCGAAACCCGCATAAACCGTTCGAATCCCCACCGAACCCCATTAAAACCCTTAAAATTGATTTAAACACCCCGAAACTCCTCTAAACACCTCTTCCCAATCTAATCCCATCTAAAACCCACCTAACTAATTCAAACGTCTCCAAATTCCTTAAACACGTCGAAAACCATCCAAACCCTTCTAAACATCTCGAAACCACCAGAACCTCTCGACTGCCCTCCAAAATCTCTCATAATTAATCAAAAGCCATGTAAACACTCTAAACGTCTCCTAAGCATCCAAACCATTCCAAACTACTCTCTATCTGTCTGAACCTCTCCAAACACGTTCTAAATCCATCCAGCATTTAAACCACACCAAACAGCTTTACATCGCATGAAACCACTCCAAACACTTCTAAACCCTAAAGCTCTCTAAACAGCTCGTCGAAACCCATCGATATGCATCTAAACCTAGGGTTAGGGTTAGGGTTAGCGTTGGGGTATGGGTTAGGGGTAGGGTTAGGGTTAGGGTTAGGGTTAGGGTTAGGGTTAGGGTTAGGGTTAGGGTTAGGGTTAGGGTTAGGGTTAGGGCTAGGGTTAGGGTGAGGGTTAGGGTTAGCGTTAGGGTTAGGGTTAGTGTTAGGGTTAGCGTTAGGGTTAGGGTTA
Organism: Raja brachyura; assembly: GCA_963514005.1. The sequence continues at coordinate 857,825 of CAUPSL010000736.1, read as the reverse complement.
GGGTTAGGGTTAGGGTTAGGGTTAGGGTGAGGGTTAGGGTTAGCGTTAGGGTTAGGGTTAGGGTTAGGTTTAAGGTTAGGGTCAGTGTTAGGGTTAGGGTTAGGGTTAGGGTTAGTGTTAGGGTTAGGGTTAGGGATATGGTTAGCGTTAGGGTTGGGGTTGGGGTTAGGGTTAGGGTTATGGGTTACGGTTAGGGTTAGGGTTAGGGTTAGGGTTAGGTTTAGGGTTAGGGTTAGGGTTAGGGTTAGTGTTAGGGTTATTGTTAGGGTTAGGGTTAGGGTTAGGGCTAGTGTTAGGGTTAGGTTTAGGGTTAGGGTTAGGGTTA